>JAQGDQ010002472.1:0-25005 GCA_030141605.1 Tubiluchus corallicola | reverse complement strand
GGAAACTTAAAAGTTAATGACTTTGTTAATTTAGATTTAAACAAGGATATTTATATAGATGTAAAAGGAAGTGTAGATAATAACAAAGTTAGAATTAATACTCATGTTAAAGATAGCTCTTTAGTAATGTTTATAAAGCAAATTATAAAAGCCCCTAATTCTTTTGATAACTATTAACACTTAGTTAAGGAGTGAAAACAAATGTTAAGAATATACAATACTTTATCTGGAAAGCTAGAAAACTTTGTTCCAATAAACAAAGAGGAAGTTACAATGTATGTATGTGGACCTACAGTATATAACTACATACATATTGGTAATGCTAGACCTATTATATTCTTTGATGTAGTTAAAAGATACCTTTCCTATAAAGGGTATAAAGTAAAAATGGTTCAAAATTTTACTGATATTGATGATAAAATAATAGAAAAAGCTAATAGTGAAAATAAAAATTATGAAGAAATTTCATCACTATATATTGAAAAATATATGAATGATCTAAAGCACCTAAACGTTGATAATAATAATACTATAAGACCAAAAGCAACTGATCATATAAACGATATGATTGAAATGATAAAAGTATTAGAAAAAAAAGGTTATGCTTATAACGTTTCTGGTGATGTTTTTTTTGATGTTTTAAAATACAATTCATATGGAGAGCTCTCAAAACAAAAGATAGAAAACCTTATTTCAGGAGCAAGAGTTGAAGCAAATACTAAAAAGAAAAACTTTTTAGATTTTTCTTTATGGAAAAACTCTAAAAAAGACGAACCATTTTGGGAGTCACCTTGGGGAAAAGGTAGGCCTGGATGGCATCTTGAGTGCTCTGCTATGACTAATCGTATTTTAAATTCTAATTTTGACATACATGGTGGTGGTCAAGACCTTATATTTCCACACCATGAAAATGAGCTAGCTCAGTCAAAGTGTGCAACTGGAAAACCTTTTGCTAAATATTGGATGCATAATGCCTATGTAAACGTAAAAGGCGAAAAAATGTCTAAATCAAAAAATAACTTTTTTTTATTAAAAGATATTTTAAAGCTTTATGAAGGAAATATAATAAAGTACTACATGCTTTCTTCTCACTATAGAAAAATTATAGATTTTTCAAAGGAATCTTTAGAGGCCTCTAAAAAAGCTTTATTAAAAATAATTTCAACAGTAGATAGAATAAATAAAATAATTGAAGAAAATGACTTTGAAAAAACTTACACTGATTTATCTAATAAAGAAAAAAATGACGCCTTAAAATTTACTTTATCTAGTCTAAAAAATAAATTTTTTGAAGGAATGGACAGTGATTTTAATACTTCACAGTCTACAGGCAGTATCTTTGAATTAATAAAAGAATTAAATAAATTTATGGATAATGTTAAAATAGACATTATTAGCATAGAAACGTTAATAAATAGTAAAAAATTTATTGAAGATGTTTTTTCTAATATTTTTGGAATTGAATTAGAAGTAAATCAAAGTGTTAATGATGAACTATCAGATAAATTAATAGAATTTTTATTAGAAATTAGAAAAGAAGCTAGAATCAATAAAAATTGGAGTTTAAGTGACAAAATAAGAGATGAGCTAAATAATTTAGGAATAGAAATAAAAGATGGAAAGGACAAAAGTGAGTGGACTATAAAATAAAAGAATTAAATGGGCTATCTTTGGCATTTTTAGGAGATACAGTATGGGATTTGCATATAAGAGAATTCTTTATTTTAAAGGGATATCCTGTTAAAGAGCTAAATGAAAGAGCAAAGAAGTATGTAAATTGCAAGTATCAGCATAATTTATTTTTGCAACTACAAAAAGAGCTAACAGACATTTATAGAGAAACTGCCTTTAGAGCTAGAAATAGCAATATAAAAACTTTTTCTAAAAATTGCTCTAAAGAAGAGTATAGAAATTCGACTGCCTTTGAGGCTCTTATAGCAGTATACTATCTAAAGGGTGAAAATTATAAAATAAAAAGTATTATTAATAACTATATATCTTAAGTAACTTTGTAGTAAATAAATAGAATACAATAAATAAAGGAGATATTTATTATGAGTTTTTTTAAAAGTAGAATAGGTATTGATTTAGGGACAGCAAACACTCTTGTTTATAATAAACAAAAAGAAAAAATAGTATTAAATGAGCCATCAGTTGTTGCAATTGAAAAAAATAGTAGAAAAGTGGTCAGCGTTGGGGAAGAGGCTAGAGAGATGGTTGGAAAAACCCCAGATTATATAGTAGCTATTAGACCCCTAAAAGATGGCGTTATTGCAGATTATGACATAACAGAGGCAATGCTAAAGTATTTTATTCAAAAAGTTTGCGGAAGATTTAACTCCCCTGAAGTTATGATTTGTGTACCAATACAAGTAACAGGAGTTGAAGAAAGGGCTGTTTTAGAGGCTGCTATACATGCAGGTGCAAAAAAAGCATACTTAATCGAAGAGGCTAGAGCGGCAGCTATAGGGTCAGGAATAGACATTGCTGCTCCATCAGGATCTATGATTATAGATATTGGAGGTGGATCAACAGATATTGCTGTTATATCACTTGGAGGAACTGTTGTTAGCCAATCTCTTAGAGTTGCTGGAAATAAATTTGATGATGATATAATAAAATATATTAAAAGAAAATACAATCTATTAATAGGAGAAAAAACTGCTGAACAAATCAAAATAGAAATTGGAACAGCAATACCTAAAGAAGGAGAACCTCAAAGTATAACTGTAAAAGGAAGAGACTTAATAACAGGACTACCAAAGCCAGTTAGCATGACATCTGATGAAATACATGAAGCTATAAAAGATACTTTAATGATTATAGTAAAAAGTGTAAAAGACGTTTTAGAACAAACACCTCCTGAACTTGCAGCAGACATGCTAGATAAGGGTATTGTTATGACAGGGGGAGGATCTCTTATAAAAAACTTTACAACTCTTATGGAAAGGCACCTCCACATTCCAGTAATGTTATCAGAATACCCTTTAGAAAGCGTTGTTTTAGGGGCAGGAAAAGCCTTAGATATGATTTCTGTTTTAAAAAATATTAAGAAAAGAGAAAAATAATGTTTTCAGATATATTTTCAAACGAAGATGCTAAAAATTTTATAATTAGAGAAGTTAAAAAAAATAAAATATCAGGAACATATTTATACTATGGAAAAAAAGAATCTAATATTATGGAGTTTGTAATTGCTCATACAAAAGGATTAATATGTAAAGTTATTGACTATGATTTTTGCGATACTTGCAAAGATTGTTTAAGTATAAATTCTTATAATTATCCTGATCTCTATATTATTGAAAATGAAAACAACATAAAAATAGATCAAATTAGAAAAATGATTTTAGACTCTTCAAAAGGAAATTATTCTGGGACAAAGAAGATTTTTATTATAAAAAATATTGATAAACTTAGAAAAGAAAGTGCAAATGCAATGTTAAAAATTATAGAAGAACCTGCTGATAACTGCTTTTTATTTTTAACAGCAAATAATCTAAATATTTTACCTACTATTGTTTCAAGATCTCTTTTAATACATATAAAAAGTCCTACTTTTTCTGAATTTGGTATAAGTTGTGCTGAGTATGATTTCTTTCTAGGAATAACTGATGATATAAAAAGATACATGAGCTGCAATATAGATATAACAGACTATAAAGAATTAAATAATGTATCTATAAATGAAATTATAATTAGTTACCTAGAAAAAAGGGATATTGAAAATAAAATAAAACTTTATAAAAAAATAGATCAATTTCTAGAAAGTTATAATAATATAGAAAAAAAAGATATTATAGAGTTTTGTCATCACATATTAAAAGCTAGTAATAATAGAGGCTTTATAGAAGAATTAATGTGTATTTTTTTAGCTCGAAACAGAAATATTGAAAATATTGAAAAATTGTTAGAAATAAAAAATAGCCTAAGAAGCTTTGTAAATTCAGAGTTAGCTTTAAAGATATTTTTATTAAATTTATAAAAAATACCATATTAAATTTTATTGTATTTATGTAGCTGATAAAAAGCATTTGAAAACTATCATTATCTCTATAACCTATAGCTATCTTTTACAAAGTCACCTTACTATTATATGATTTGTAGAAAATTATTCTAATAAAATGCTCTATAAAAAAACTATCAAAGTTACCGTTGATAGTTTTTTTATAAATTAACTAACATTTACATAAAAATTAATTTTTTTAACTTATTTAGACTTAGACAGTTTTTAAATCTTTTTTATTCATTTAATGATGACATAGTTTTCTCTATCACTATATGCTCCTCTAAGTGATATATTATGCTTCCTTCTTATGTTGTTTGCAGCAATAACTGTCTTATTTTTATTTAGCAAACCTATAATTGCCATTTCTTCTAAACTCTCTTTCAAAATAATCACTTTATTTCTTTCATTCTCAAATGTAAAGTAAAATTAGTGATATAAATCTTTCAAATGTAGCGCATGTATAAGTTCATGAGCTAAGCCTATTTTTAATGATCTACTATTACTTTGAATTTTCCATTTTTATTTTCTGTTAAAATCTTAAGAATTAAATTTACATCAAAATAAATAGTAGGAGATACTCCTATTGACTTTATACTTGCAAAAGGATAGAAAAAACTTTTAACATAGTTACCCTTTTTTGATTCCTTTATAAATAAGTTCTTATTAGTATTTAAAATCTCTTGAATAAGTTTATTTCCAATAATTTTTTTCACAATTTATTTTTTTGTTTACAATAATCATTTCAGGAAAAAAACTTGTAGGCTGATTTTGTCCTAATGATTTTTATTTTATGGCCAGTTAGCTCTCCAGGAGTTTTTAAAAATATACCTTCACTATTGAGTACTATTTTTTTTACCTTAAATTCTTCTATTATGCTTTCTTATAAGTACATTTTTTTCTATGGAGTTTTTCTTTTTAGTATCAATAAAACAAAGTATTAAAAAAGATAGTCCAAGAAATATAAAACTTAAAGTTATACCCCATTTTTCTGATTGAAATATTTTCTCTCCTACAAAATATCCTACTATTAAAGATATACTTGGAAATATATAAGATTTTAACGCTATTTTGTTTAACGCTTTGTCATTAACTATTATTTCAACTATTTCACCAATTTCATAATCATCATTTGATTCAAATTTAAAGTAATTTTTCATCTTATCTTTTTCACTGCACTTCGAGCACCCATGGCATGATGCATCTTTATACAGGTGAATACTATATTTATTTCCATTTTTTTTTACTATTTTTCCACTGTATTCCATATATACTCCTACAAAAAAGGCATAGATCACTTTTTATCTATGCCTTTTAATCTATTTTCATACTTTATTTTGCATAATCAACCGCTCTAGTTTCTCTTACTACAGTAACTTTTATCTGACCAGGGTATTGCATAGTTTCTTCTATTTTTTTAGCAACATCTCTTGACATAATTAACGCTTTATTATCATCTACTATTTCAGGGTTTATAATAAGTCTTACTTCCCTTCCTGCTTGGATTGCATAAGAATTTTCTACTCCTTCAAATGAGTTTGCAATCCCCTCTAATTCTTCAAGCCTTTTTAAATAAGTAGAAAGAGTTTCTCTTCTTGCTCCTGGTCTAGAAGCTGATACAGCATCTGCTGCTTGCACTAATATTGCTTCAACTGTCTTATATTCCACTTCACCATGGTGAGCTGCAACTGCATTTAAAACTTCTGGCTGTTCTCCATATTTTTTTAAGAATTCAGCACCTATTATAGCATGAGATCCATCACCATCATTATCTAGTACTTTTCCAACATCATGTAAAAGGCCTGCTCTTTTAGCAAGTTTTACATTCCCTTTTATCTCTGCAGCCATAGTCCCTGCAGCATGAGCAACTTCAATAGAATGCGTTAATACATTTTGACCAAAACTTGATCTAAATTTAAGAGCACCTAATATTTTTACAATTTCTTGGTGTATATTTGGAATTCCAACTTCAAATAAAGCTTGCTCTCCTGCTTCTATTATTTCTTCATTTACTTCTTTTTTAGCTTTATTTACTATTTCTTCAATTTTAGCAGGATGTATTCTTCCATCTAAAACTAATTTTTCAATTGCATTTTTAGCAATTGCTCTTCTAACACCATCAAAGCTAGATAAAACTACTGCTTCTGGAGTATCATCAATTATTATGTCTACACCTGTTAACGCTTCGATAGTTCTTATATTTCTTCCTTCTCTACCTATTATTCGTCCTTTCATATCATCACTAGGTAACTGAACCACAGATACTGTTGTATCCACTACATAGTCCGCTGCTGATTTCCCTATAGCTGTAGAAAGTATTCTTTTAGATCTTCTTTCTTTTTCTTCTTCTAACTTTACTTTAAATTCCCTTATTAAAGTTGCACTTTCATTTGTTAAGCTATCTTTTAAGCTATTTAATAGCCTCTCTTTTGCTTCCTCCTTGTTCATTCTGGCTATTCTAATGAGCTCTTCTTCTTGTTTTTGTTTTATATCTTCAATTTCTTGTTTCTTTTTCTCTACTTCTTTCTCTTTATTTTCTAATTCATTTCCTTTTTCTTCCAGCTTATCAAATTTTGTATCAAGGTTTTCTTCCCTTTTATTTAGCCTTTCTTCCTTTGCTGTAATCTCACTTTTTTGTTCTTTTATTTCTTTTTCTGCTTCTTCTTTCAATTTATAAGCAATTTCTTTCCCTTTTAGTTCTTGTTCTTTACGTTCTGCTAAAGCATCTTTTTTAGCTTTAGAAACAATATTTTTTGCTTCTGATTTGGCAATTTCAATTTGGTTTTCAATGGAGCTAAGCTCAAGAATACGTTTATCTATAGTTGATTTTTTATATATCAATCCCCCTATAACAGAAAAACCTATAATCAAAGCTGACACAATAATTATCACTGGTAAAGCCATCCTTAATCTCTCCTTATCATTTTTTTAAGTATTCTAAAATATAGAAATACCACATTTTTAAGCTATGAAAAATAAATAATAAAACAAAGTACCAGAGTATTACTTTCGTAATCTAAACTCTACTTATTCTTCATTGCTAAAGCTTGCTAGTTTCCAACTGCTTTTTGAATATATAAATTTTAAGGAAAAATATAGTGTCTCATCTAAATAATTTAAAAGCATATAATTTTTAGCTGTATCTTCATAGAACTTTCCTTCTGATGTATAAATGTCAAAATAACTAAAATCTATTTTTTTTAATTCATCTAATTTTATGTCATTTACTAAATTTTTCATTGTATTTTTTTCAATAAAATCTATATCATTTTTCTTTAACGCAGTTGAAAGTTCTTTATTAAATTCATTGAATAACATTTTTTTTATTTCTAGCACATGTTTTTGGTTATAGTAAGTCTCTAATTGCTCTTTAGTAATTCCACTTTTCTCTAAGTTTTTTAAATGTTGCTCTAATTCTTTTAGTTCCCATTTTTTTATATATAAATTAATTATATTCTTATCATTTTCTGACAAAAATATATTGTTACTTTCAACGCTAATACATGAAATAAAAATTTTACTCAATACTAATAATATCAATATTTTTTTCAAAATAACTACACCTTCTTAAAATTACATGTTAACATATCTATTTTAAATTTTCAAGATAATCATTTTTGCATTTTAACAATATATTTGTGATAATCTCTTTTTCTTTTACTTCGTCTAAATTAAAGGTTATATAGTCTTTTTTTTGTTTAAACCAAGTGAGTTGTCTTTTTGCGTACCTTCTTGAATTTTTTTTTATTAAATTTTTAGCTTCTTCAAAAGTTATCTCTCCATCAAAGTAAAAAAATAATTCTTGATATCCAATAATTTTTATTTTATTTTTTAAGCTATTATATTCTTCATATATTTTTTTAGCTTCTTCTAATAAGCCATTTTCAAACATCATGTCTATTCTTAGATTTATTCTTGAGTATAAGGAGTCTTTAGGCCTTATGAGTAAAAATTTTGAAAATTTATAAAAATTATTCTTTATATTTTTTTTAGATAATTTTGAAAATTTTTCACCTGTTAAATAAAAAACTTCTAAAGCTCTTATGATCCTTGAAATATTATTTTTATCAATATTTTTAGCAGCTACTTCATCTACTCTTTGTAATTCCTGATATAGTTCTTTTTTATCTTTTTTTTCTAACATTTCTCTGTAGTAAGTATTTTTAGAAGGTAAGTTTGACAAACCCCTTACAACAGAATCAATATAAAGCCCTGTTCCACCAACTATAATAGGTACAGCATTATTTCTTAAACTATTTAATACCTTATCTACTTTATTTTGATATTCTCCTACATTGAAGTCATCTCCAGGGTTAATAATATCTAACATATAATGTTTTATATTTTTCATTTCATCTCTTGATATTTTTGCAGTTCCAATATTTAGGCCTTTATATACTTGAGCAGAATCTGCTGATATAATTTCCCCATTAATGGCCTTTGCCATTTTAATTGATATATTTGTTTTTCCTACACCTGTAGGACCAGCAATTACTATCCCTTTCATAATTTTTCTCTCTTTTTTATAACTTTATCCATTATAGCTTAAATCTGTTTCGTTAAATCCATAAGGTAAAAGTTCATCTATTTTAAATACTTTGTACTCTTTTTTTAGGTTTCCAGAAATTACTATCGTATCTTTGGTTGAAAATTCTTTTATAACTTGCCTACAAGCACCACAAGGGCTAACAGGTTTTTGAGTGTTTGCTACTACTACTACAACTTCTATTTTTTTGACACCATCTGTTATTGCATTGTAAATTGCACTACGTTCTCCACAATTGCTAAGCCCATATGATGCATTTTCTACATTTACACCTTTATATATCTTTTTATTATCCCCAACAACTATAGCCCCAACTGAAAAATTAGAGTACTTTACATAAGCATTTATTCTTACTTCTATTGCTAAATCTAAAAAATATTCTACTTCCTTTTCTGTATATTTCAATTTTCCTCCTAGATTCATTTTGCAAGTCAAAGTATAAATGGACATTAACAATTTAATTTATAATGCTGCACCTAAAGCAATCTCAACCATTCCTTTAAAGGTTGTCTCTCTTTCCTCTGAAGTTGTTGCTTCCCCAGTTACTAAAGAATCACTTATTGTTAAAACGCTTAAAGCTTTTGCCTTATGTTTTGCAGCAACTGTATAAAGTGCTGAAGTTTCCATTTCAACAGCTAAAACTCCAAAGTCAGCCCATTTTTTATAGTCATTAAAATTATCTCCATAAAACTCATCTGAAGTTAATATATTTCCTGCTTTTATATCAATATTTTTATTTTTAGCCATTTCCACTGCCTTCATGAATAAATCAAAGTCAGCTGTAGGCGCATAATCTGCACCATTAAACCTTAATTTATTTATCCCTGAAGTTGTTGAAGCAGCCATTGCAATAACAATGTCTCTTATTTTTACTTCTTCTTTGTAAGAGCCTGCTGAACCTATCCTTATTAAATTTTTACATTGAAATTCTGTAATTAATTCCGTTGCATAAATTGCTATTGATGGAGCTCCCATACCTGTTCCTTGAACTGACACCTTTTCACCATTATAAGTCCCTGTATATCCATACATTCCCCTTACTGTGTTATAACAAGTTGAATTTTCTAAAAATGTTTCTGATATCCATTTTGCTCTTAAAGGGTCTCCTGGCAGCAAAACTGTTTCTGCAATATCACCTTTCCTTGCTTTTATATGTATACTCATAAATTAACCTCCTCAAATTAATTGCTCCGTACTTCTTTTTTTATTTTACACCCTCTTATGCAAATTAACTTTTAAAGTATGTCCTTAGCAAAGCTACCTGTATTTTTATGCAAAAGCAACAGCTCTTCAATTGTTAAAGCTATATCTGCAAAAGTCTTTCTCGTTCCCAAATCTACATTTCTTTTTATCTTTTTTCCATAAACTAGTATCGGCACATACTCTCTAGTATGGTCAGTTCCTTCATATGTTGGATCACACCCATGATCTGCAGTTAATATAAGTATTTCATTTTCCTTTAAGTTTTCTTTTATCTCAGGTAAATATTTATCAAATTCCTCTAGAGCTTTTCTATACCCTTTAGGGTTCCTTCTATGACCATACAACATGTCAAAATCAACTAGATTTGTGAATATAAGCCCTTTTGTGTCGTTTTTTAAAGCCTCTATTGTCTTTTGTATTCCATCTAAATTATTTTTATTTGTTCCTTTGCTTTCTGTAATACCATTTCCTGCAAAAATATCTTTCGTTTTTCCTATAGCAATGACATCTAATCCTTTGTCTTTTATTTTGTCAAGCACAGTTTTCTTAGGAGGGTTTACTGAATAATCATGTCTATTTGGAGTTCTTGTAAACTTACCTTTACCCTCACCTACATAAGGTCTTGCTATAACTCGTGCTACAGGAGCTTTTCTATTACATATATCTAAGGCTATTTCACAAGCCTTGTAAAGTTCTTCTAAGGGAATAATTTTTTCATGAGCAGCTAATTGAAAAACTGGATCAGCTGATGTGTACAAAATCCAATTACCTGTTGCCATCTGACTTTCTCCAAGGTCATCTAATATCTTTGTTCCTGAAGCAGGAATGTTTCCAATAACTTTTCTCCCTGTTATTTCTTCAAATTCTTTTATTACTTCCTTAGGAAAACCATTGCTATAGGTAGGAAACGGAGTTTTTGATACGATTCCAGCTATTTCCCAGTGCCCTGTTGTAGTATCTTTTCCTTTAGACATTTCTCTAGCTTTTCCATAAGCTCCTATTGACTCTATATTATCCCTTAGTCCATCTACTTTTGTAATTTTTCCTAAACCTAATTTCTCCAAGTTAGGTAGGTATAAGCTCCCTGTTGACTTTGCAATATTTGCAAGTGTGTTAGCTCCTTTATCTCCGTATATCTCAGCATCTGGCAAGTGACCTACCCCTAAACTATCTAAAACAATTATTGTTACTCTTTCAATAGGTATCATAATTTCCTCCTTAGCTAAGAGTTTAGTACTCTGCTGGATCCCCTTCTTTCCCTAAAACTATTTCAATTCCAGAGCTAGTTCCTATCCTAGTAACGCCTAATTCTATATATTTCAGCGCTGTTTCCTTATTTTTTATTCCTCCAGATGCCTTTATTTCCATTTTATCCCCAGCTACTTCTTTCATTATCTTTATATCATCTATTGTTGCTCCACCTGTTCCAAATCCTGTTGATGTTTTTATAAAATCTGCTTTAGCACTTAGTGATGCTTGACAAGCTATTATTTTTTCCTGATTTGTTAAATAACAAGTTTCTAGTATTACTTTTAATGTTTTTTCTCCAATAGCTTCTTTTACTTCTCTTATTTCTTCTTCAACTTCTTTGTATTTTCTAGACTTAAGTAATCCAACATTAATAACCATATCTATTTCATCTGCTCCATCTTTTATAGCCTTTTGAGCTTCATATGCTTTAGCTGTTTTTTCCATTGCTCCTAAAGGAAAACCTACAACTGAAGCAATTTTTATATTTGTTTCATTTAATAGTTTTCTAGCTAACGAAACATACGATCCATTTACACACACTGCATAAAAATCATATCTTATGGCTTCCTCACATAACTTTTCAATTGTACTCTCATCAGTATAAGCTTTTAGTGTTGTGTGATCTATATATTTATTTAATTTCATAAATTTCCCTCCTTAATTTATACTATTAGGCATCTATTATATCATAGTTTACTCACATTTTTCAAAGATATTTTATGTAAATTCTGTAAATATAAATTATAACATTTCAAAATCAATTTATTTTATATAAAAAAATGTTTGGCACAATATTTATCTAGATTATTTTAGAGTATATAATTAATTTTTAAATTCTTAGAATGCTTTTGTTATAAAATATTTGAAATCATTACTAATTAGTAGTATAATTCCTTTATGAAAGATAAGAACATATTTAAAAATTATAGAGAAGATATGAAGTTATTACTGATACTAGAAAGGTGCTATATAGCTGTTAGCAAAGATGTATATGATATTCCAAGAAAGGAGGGATTTACAGATTCTCAATTTATTGTACTAGAGCTACTATATTATGAAAATAGCTTATCTGTAAAGGAAATAATTGAAAAAACATTCTCAACTGGTGGAACAATGACAGTTATTTTGAAAAATTTAGAAAAAGAAAATTACATAAAAAAAACTAAATCTTTAAATGATAAAAGAAAACATATTATAAATATCACAAAAAAAGGCGAAGATATAATAAATAAAATATTTTTAGTTTATCTAGAAAAATTAAATAATAGATTTGATATCTTAAGTGAAAAAGAAAAAAAGCAGTTAATAAGCTTACTAAAAAAATTAGGTAAAACTAAAAGGGGTAAATGATAGTGAAAAATAAAGTATTTTTATTATTGATATTCTTATTTATAATCTCATGTTCTAAGTCAGATAATAAAGAAAAATCAAGTACACATTATAACACTGCTGAAGAAAAAAAAGTTGTTAAAGTAAGAGCATTTCATGATATTGATTCACTAGACCCACATATAGCAGAAGGATCTGGGACTCTAGAGGTAATCAACAACCTTTATGAAGGATTACTTAAGCTAACTCCAAATGGAGCTCTTGCCCCAAGCTTGGCCAAAAGTTATAAAGTATCAGATAATGGTAAGGTTTACACTATGGAAATAAGAGAAGGTGTAAAGTTTCATGACGGTAGTATTCTTACTACAGATGATGTTATTTTTTCCCTTGAAAGACTAGCTGGAAAACATGGAGAAGAAACAGGAAAGAACGAGTTTAAAAATATTGAGAAAATTGAAAAAAATAATAATAATGTAATTATTACATTAAAAGAAATAAATAGTGCTTTTCTAAATGATTTGACAAAAGCAATACTAAAAAAAGATATTTCTAATTATAGTGATGAAATTATAGGAACTGGACCTTTCAAACTAAAGGAATATGTCCATGGTCAAAGACTTATATTTCAAAAATTTAATGACTACTGGAACCCTGAACTCCCTTACTTAGATGAAGTTGAGTTTTTATTTCTTGAAAATTTAAATAGTGCATTACTTGCATACCAAAGTGGCGAACTAGATATACTTCCCCATATTAACACAGACATAGCTGATATTTTAGTAAATGAACACATTGTGGAAAGTGCACAAAATAAAATTAATATTTTAGCATTAAATATAAAAGATGAAAAATTTAAAAAACAAAATATAAGAAAAGCAATAAACTATGCAATTAATAAAGAATCTCTTATTGAATTATCTTTTTCAGGGCATGCAGAGATAATCCATTCAAATATGAGCCCTGCCATGGGTGATTATTATAATAAAAATTTAGACAAATACTATGAGTATGATATTGATAAAGCAAAAAGATTATTGAAAGAAGAAGGTTATGAGAATGGATTTAGCTTCAGCCTTCAAGTCTCTGGAGATGAATATATTAATTTAGCTCAAATAATAGCAGAACAATTAAAAAAAATAGATATTAATGTTGAAATAGAAACTATTGAATTTTCAACATGGCTTGAAAAAGTGTATTCTAATAAAGATTATGAAGGTACTATTATTGGACTAACTGGTAAAAGCGATCCATACCATATACTAAAAAGATATATCAGTGATTATAGTAGAAATTTTTTTAACTATAAAAACCTTAGTTATGATAACATAATGGAAAACGCACTGAAGGAGAACAACTTGAATAAAAGAATAGATTTATATAAAGAGGCGCAAGAAATACTTGCAAAAGATCAAGCTGCAATATATCTTATGGATCCTAACTATATAGTGGCTATGAAAAAAAATATAACTGGGTATAAAACATACCCTATATTCTTTCAAGATATGTCAGAAATTGATATAAAATTATAAAGTTAGTATAAGTAAATTGCTTTAGTATTTTAACCATAGGGGGATGTGGGATGAAGAAAATACTATTTATTATTTTATTAATTTTAATAAGCTGCAATAAAAAAAGTAAAGATTTAGAAACAATAAAAGAAGTAATTATAACTGAAAATAGAAAAATTGTTGAAAAAATAAAAGGGAAGAAAATTATAAGAGTACGAGCATTTCATGACTTAAGCTCGTTTGATCCGCATATAGCAGAAGGATCTGGGACATTAGAAGTTATTAATAATATGTATGAAGGTTTAGTTAAATTAGGCCCTAGCGGTAATATCATTCCTAAATTAGCAGAAAAATACAGTATATCTCAAGATGGAAAACTATATACTATGCAAATTAGACAGGGTGTAAAATTCCATGATGGTAGTGATCTAACTATTGAGGATGTTGTATTTTCTATTGAAAAACTTTCAGGAAAACATGGAAAATCATTAGAAAATAAGCCCTTTTCTAATATTGATTCTATAGAAATACAAAAAAACAACATTATTATAAACCTAAAAGAAACAAATAGCGCTTTTTTAAATGAATTAACAAAACCTATTTTAAAAAAAGGACTTTTAGATTATGAGATAAATCCTATAGGAACAGGCCCATTCAAATTAAAAGATTATATAAAAGGTGAGAAAGTTATTCTAGAAAAATTCGAAGACTACTGGAATTCTAGGTGGCCACTAATAGATGAAGTTGAGTTTATTTTTATAAGGGATTTAGAAGAGGCTATAAAAAAATACCAAAATAAAGAAATTGATATACTGCCTCACCTTGATGCTATTGGCGCAAAAAAACTTGAAAGCGAGCATATAATCAGAAGTGGACAAAATAAAATTAATTTATTAGCCCTAAACTTATCTAATGAAAAATTTAAGGACCAAAGAGTAAGGGAGGCTATAGATTATGCTTTAGATAAAGAAAAACTAATTAATGATGCTTTTTCAGGGTATGCAAAACTAATCCATTCCAACATGGCCCCACCTATGATTGATTACTATAATGATAACTTAGAAAAATATTATGAATATGATAGAATTAAAGCAAGAAATTTACTAATAGAAGCAAATGGAAATAAAACTTTAGAGTTCACTCTACACACTCCTGGTTACGAGTATACAAAGCTAGCTAACTTGATAGCTAAACAATTAGAAGAAGTAGATATAAAGGTAAACGTAGAAAAAATAGATTTCGAAGTATGGCTTGAAAAAGTATATAAAAATAGAGACTATGAAGGTACTGTTATAGGAATAACAGGAGAGGGGGACCCTTATCCAACATTAGAGTTTTACATTAGCAACTTTAACCGTAATTTTTTTAATTATCAAAATATAGCTTTTGATGAAGTAATGGATAAAGCTTTAAAGGAAAATGATTTAGAAGAAAGAATTGTATACTATAAAAAAGCTCAAGAAATACTTGCAAAAGATCAAGCAGCTATATATCTTATGGACCCTGATTTTATAGTTGCAATGAAAAGGAACATAACAGGTTATAAAGTATACCCTGTATTTTTTCAGGATATGTCAGAAATAGATATAAAATAAAGCTTATCACGGGGGAGTAATGAAAAAACTTGCAATTATTAGTTTATTACTACTTATCATAATGTCTTGTAACAATCAAAATCAAAATAAATTTGAAAATAGAAGAAAAAATTCAAAACAAGACAATCTTCAAAAAGAAAGTAGCGATAACAAGGAAATCATAAATGGAAAAAAATATATAAAAATAAGAGCATATCATGATTTAAGTTCATTAGACCCTCATATAGCAGAAGGATCTGGGACACTAGAGGTCATTAATAACATGTATGAAGGACTTTTAAAGTTAAACTCTGAGGGTAAAATAATACCTTATCTCGTAACTGACTATACAGTTTCAGAAAATGGAAAAGTATACTCTATGAAAGTTAGAGATGGAATAAAGTTTCATGATGGCAGTGATTTAAAAATGGAAGATGTTATTTTTTCACTTGAAAAATTATCTGGGAAGTATGGATACGCACTAGAAAGAAGATCATTCAAAAATATTAAAAATATAGAAATAAATGAAAACGAACTTACAATAACCTTAAAGGAAGTAGATAGTTCATTTCCTAACGAGTTAACAAGGGCTATACTAAAAAAAGGTATTTCAAATTATGAAAGTAATCCTATAGGAACAGGCCCGTTTAAACTAAAAGAGTATATTAAAGGAAAGAAGATAGTATTTAAAAAATTTGAGGACTACTGGCAAGAAAACATTCCTTATTTAGACGAAGTTGAATTTATATTTTTAGAAGATGAAGTAGCAACTAGGCTTTATGAAATAGGAGAACTTGACATATTGCCTCATATTGATATTGAATCTGCAGGAAAACTTGCAAGTGAGCTAATTGTAGAAAGTAGCCAAAATAAAATAAATCTGTTAGCGCTAAATTTAAATAGTGAAAAGTTTAAAAATATCAAAGTAAGAGAAGCAATTAGTTATGCTATTAATAAAAAAGAACTTATTGATTCTGTGTTTTTAGGTCATGCTAAAATGCTTAGTTCAAATATGAGTCCTGTAATGAATGAAGTGTACAATAAAAATCTCGATGTTTATTATGAATACAACTTAAAAAAAGCTAAAAAGTTAATGAAAGAAGCAGGATATGAAAAAGGATTTAAGTTTATTTTATACACCTCTGGAAAAGAATATACTACTTTAGGAAAATTAATTGCTAAGCAACTTAAAAAAATAAAAATAGACATTGAAGTAAGGACTATTGGATTTGATAAATGGCTT
The DNA here is from genome assembly GCA_030141605.1 of Tubiluchus corallicola. Taxonomy (NCBI): domain Eukaryota; kingdom Metazoa; phylum Priapulida; class Priapulimorpha; order Priapulimorphida; family Tubiluchidae; genus Tubiluchus; species Tubiluchus corallicola. Next base: position 8,345 of record JAQGDQ010002472.1, on the reverse strand, counting down.
GAAAAAATATATATAAATAGAAACTATGAAGGTACTGTAATTGGAATTACAGGAGAAGGAGACCCGTATCCAACTTTACAATTTTATATAAGTGATTTTGAAAGAAATTTTTTTAATTATAAAAATCTTGATTTTGATAAAGTAATGGAAAATGCCTTAAAGGAAGTTGATAAATCTAAAAGAATAAACTATTATAAAACAGCACAGGAAATTCTTACAAAAGACATAGCAGCAATATATTTAATGGATCCTAATTTTGTAGCTGCTATGAAAAAAAATATAACTGGGTATAAAACATATCCTATATTTTTCCAAGATATGTCTGAGATAGATATTAAAGAATATAAATAATTATATATTATTATATTGTTGACGTAAATTATTTCTTAATACTCTTTAGAGTAATAATATAGGTGATTTAATGAATTTTATATTAAAAAAAACATTGACAAGTTTAGCAACCTTGTTTCTTGTTGTTACAATAGTTTTCTTAATTTTTAAAATATTACCTGGAGACCCTATTTTAATAAAATTAGGAATAGAGGCAGAACCTGAAGTAATAGAAAAAGTTCGAGAATCTCTAAATTTAAATGAGAATTTTTTAATTCAATATAGCAGGTGGTTAAAAAATGTTTTTTTAGGAAATTTTGGAAAATCATACAAGTATTCTATTTCTGTTAGTGATCTTATAAAATCGAGGCTCCCTATTACTCTGACTCTAGCATCTTATTCTATTTTTTTGACAATTATTGTAGGAATTCCTGCTGGAATATTAGCAGCAAAACACAAATCTAATTTTTTAGGTAAAACATTAGATTTAATAAGTCAAATAGGAATGGCTATTCCTACTTTTTGGTCTAGCTTAATGATAGTTATCATATTTAGTATAGTATTAAAAATATTTTCAGTAGGTCAGTTCACAAGTTTTGAAGAGAATTTTTTTGATAAAATAAAATATCTATTTTTTCCTGCACTAGCTTTGGCAGCCCCTAGAATATCTATTGTTACAAGGTACACTAAAAATAGTATATTAGACGAATTAAATAAACCTTATGTTCAAACAGCTAAAGGAAAGGGAGCTAATACTAGAAGAATTTTTTTTATACATATTATTAGAAATGCTCTTATTTCTGTAATAACTATACTAGGCATTCTTATATCAGGAGTAATAGGTGGAAGCATTGTTGTTGAAGAAATATTTAACATACCTGGAATAGGAAAGCTATTAATAACATCTATAAATTCTAGAGATATTCCCTTAGTTGAAGGTATTGTGTTTTATATAGCTATATCTGTAATTATTATTAATATTTTAGTTGACATTATATACAAAATAGTTGATCCTAGAATTAAATACAGTTAAATTTTAAATAGAGGTATAATATCTAATGAAGAAAAATGCTAATATCATTTTTAGTTTAAGTGTTTTAATAGTTATTACCACAATGGCAGTAGTAAGTTTTTTTTACACTCCTTATTCTCCTACAGAAATAACATCAAAGTTTCTTCCTCCAAGTTCAGATCATTTGTTTGGAACAGATAATTTAGGAAGAGATATATTTAGTAGAGTTATGAAAGGAAGTCAATTAACATTACTTATAGGTCTACTATCTGTTTTTATAGGGATGTCTTTTGGAGTAATTATAGGTCTTATCTCTGGGTATTTTGGAGGAAAAGTAGATGAGTTTTTTATGAGGCTAACAGATGCTTTTTTGGCTTTTCCAGGAATACTTTTTGCATTGGTTTTTGTAACAGTTTTCGGTAAGGGTATCGAAAAAACTATAATTGCAGTAGGAATTCTTTCAATTCCATCTTTTGTTAGAATAACTAGAGGTGAGGTTTTAGCATGTAAGAATTTAGAGTATATCAAACTTGCTAAAACTATTGGAGTTAAAGATTTTAGAATACTTTTTATCCATATACTACCAAATATATTGTCACCTTTAATAGTTACAGCAACTTTAAGTTTTTCAGGAGCAATATTGTCAGAAGCAACTTTAAGTTATTTAGGGCTTGGTGTACAGCCTCCTAATCCCAGCTGGGGCGGTATGCTTAATGATGCTCAAATATACTTCCAAAAGGCTCCTTGGTTTGCAATAGGGGCTGGAATACCAATAATTCTTACTATTCTAGCATTTAATTTATTAGGAGATTATTTAAGAATTTTTTATGACAAAAAACCATATTAAATATATCTAGGTCAAAAAATAATCATTTTATAATAAAAAACATATTATCTAAAATTTCAATTACATTCATGAGGTAATAAAGTATGAAAAATATTCTAGAAGTAGAAAACTTAAAAGTTTCATTTGGAAAAAAGGAAATAATAAGTAATGTTAACTTTAGTTTAAAAGAGCAGGAAATTCTTGGAATAATTGGAGAATCTGGATGTGGAAAGAGTGTACTTTGTAGCTCAATTATTAAACTACTTCCTAAAACTGCAAATATTCAAGGAAAGATACTATTTGAAAACAAAAATCTTGTAGAAGAAAGTGAAAATTTTTTAGGTCAAATAAGAACAAAAAAAATAGCAAAAATATACCAAGAACCTTTATCAGCACTAAATCCAACTATAAAAATAGGAAAACAAATTGAAGAAGTTTTTTTTATACATTATTCAAAGATGTCAAAAAAAAATAGAAAAGAAAAAACTTTGAAACTAATAGAAGAGGTAGAACTTCCTGAAGCAGAGTATACTTATAATAAATATCCTCATGAACTTTCTGGAGGCCAAAGGCAAAGAGTTGTTATTGCAATGGCTCTTGCTTGTAATCCAGATATAATTATAGCTGATGAGCCAACCACTGCTTTAGATTCTAAAACAGAAAGTCAAATAATAAGCTTTATAAAAAAAATAAATGATCAGTATAAAAGTAGTATAATATTTATATCTCACGACCTTCATTTAATAAAAAAGATTTCAGACAATGTCATCATATTATATGCTGGTTATATTTTAGAAAAGCTAGAAAGCTCTAAACTATATAAAGCAAAGCACCCTTATACTAAGGCTCTTTTAAAATCTGTTCCTATGCCAGAAAACAAAGGTAAAAAGCTATCTACTATTTCTGGAAGGGTTATAAATCCAAAAGACAAAGGTGAATTTTGTCCCTTTTTAAATAGGTGTAGAGAAAAAGATGAAGATAGGTGTTCAAAATCAGTGCCTGAACTAAAAAAAAATTCAAAAAACCATTTTTTAAGATGCTTTATTTACGAAACAAATAATTAGGAGGTATATGATACTTCAAGTTAGCAATCTTGTTAAAATCTATAAAAAACCAAAAGAGAAGTTGTTAGGAAAATCTAAAGAACTTAAGGCCGTTAACAATGTTTCATTTCACATAAAGAAAGGTGAAATATTTGGGATTATTGGAGAAAGCGGTTCCGGTAAATCAACAATTAGCGAACTGATTTTAACTTTACAAAAACCAACTTCTGGAGAAATCTTATATAAAGGAAAAAACATTGAAAATTTAGACTCTAAAGGTCTTAAAGCTTATAAAAAAAATATACAAATGATCTTTCAGGACCCTTACAGCTCTCTTAATCCTAAAAAGAGAGTACAATGGCTTTTAGAGGAACCATTAAAAGCACACAAATTAGGAAACAAACTGGAAAGAATAGAAAAAATTTATGAGTATATTGATTTATCAGGGTTTAGTAAAGAGATATTAGATAAATATCCTCATGAACTATCTGGAGGTCAAAGACAAAGAATAGCTATTCTTATAGCTTTAATGAGTGATCCTGAAATTTTAATTGCTGATGAAGCTGTATCAGCGCTAGACGTATCTATTCAATCTCAAATACTAAATATTTTAAAATCTTTAAAAGAAAAACTAAATATAACAATACTATTTATAGCTCATGATTTAAATGTAGTATATTATTTATGTGATAGAGTTGCCGTTTTAAAAAATGGGTCTATTATTGAAACTGGAAATGTTGAAAATGTTTTTTATAAATCAAAATTTAACTATACTAAAGATCTTATGAAAGGTTTTTTATGAAAAGATATAGCTTTTTTTATACCACTAAAACATTTAAGTCAATATAAAAAATGTATTATACAAAAACTTGTACATTATATATACCATATGAATATTTAATAAATAGATAAACACATCAATTAAATATATCCTAATATACTTTTATACTTTTTTAAGATATGGAATTTAATCAATGCTTTTTTTAAGGAGAAACCCTATATGAAAAAATTTATGTGTAAAGATTTTTTATTAGAAACAAAAACAGCTAAAAAACTATATCATGAATACGCCAAAAATATGCCTATTTTTGATTATCACTGTCATTTATCTTCAGGTGATATAGCTAAAAATAAATCTTACAAAAACATAACTGAAATATGGCTTAATGGAGATCATTATAAATGGAGAGGCATGAGAAGTAATGGTATTACTGAAGATTACATCACTGGAAATAAAAGTGATAAAGAAAAGTTTATAAAATGGGCAGAGACAGTTCCATATACTATAGGAAATCCACTTTATCACTGGACACATTTAGAGCTAAAAACATATTTTGGAATAAATGAAACATTATCATCTAAAACTTCTGAAATGATCTGGGAAAAGTGTAACACATTATTACAAAATGATAATTATTCTGCAAGAGAGTTAATCAAGAGATCTAATGTAAAAGCCCTTTGTACAACTGATGATCCTATTGATTCTTTAAAATATCATATTCAAATAAAAAATGATAAAAATTTTCAAGTAGAAGTTTTACCCACTTTTAGACCTGATAAAATAATAGATATTAAAAATAAAGAATTTTGCAATTATATAAAAAAATTAAGCAATATTTCTAATATAGAGATACTATCCTATAAACAACTGCTAGAAGCAATCAAAAAAAGAATTGATTTTTTTGATGAGGTAGGGTGTAGATTATCTGACCATTCTGTAGAAACTTTCTATTTTAAAAAACACAATAGTGAAGATCTAGAAAATATTTTTAGAAAAAGACTTGAAAATAAAGAACTTTCTAGTGATGAAGTTGAAAAATATTTTTCAGCAATATTTATTTTTTTAGGAAAAGAGTACTCAAGAAAAAAATGGGCTATGCAAATTCATATAGGAGCAATCAGAAATAATTCTAAAAGAATGTTTGATAAAATAGGAACAGATGCAGGTTTTGATTCTATAGGAGACTTTAGCTACTCAAAAGAACTATCAAAGATTTTAGATAAAATGGATGAAACAGATAAACTTCCTAAGACAATATTATACACTTTAAATCCAAAAGATAATTATATGTTAGGGGCAATGATTGGAAATTTTCAAGGAAACGGACAAGCTGGAAAAATACAGTTTGGTTCTGGTTGGTGGTTTAATGATCAAAGAGACGGCATGATTGAACAAATGAAAACTTTAGCAAATTTAGGTTTACTATCAAGATTTGTAGGTATGCTCACTGACTCAAGGTCTTTTTTATCATACACTAGACATGAATATTTCAGAAGAATTTTATGTAATTTAATTGGAAAATGGGTTGAAAATGGAGAATACCCTGATGATTATATTATGTTAAAAAAAATAATTGAAGACATTTGCTTTAATAACATAAATAACTATATTAAAAGATAAATTTTACTAGAGAAGAAAATTTTCTTCTCTAGTATTTATTATATTATAAATCTAAAGTATTTAAATTTTGAAAAAGGGTTAAATGAGATTTTTTTATATGATCATTTAATAGTTCTATTGATATAGATACATTATAATCTAAAATTGCATCAATAATTGATATATGCTCTTTTTTTGCTTCTTCACCTCTTTCATGCGATCCAATATTTATATTTCTAAATCTTTCAATATGTTCATAAACTAAAGATAAAACATTAATTAGAATATCATTTTTAGAAGAATGTAGTATATATAAATGAAATTTGCTATCTAGTTTCTCCAATTTCTTTTTATTATCTTTATAATTTAATTCATTAAATTTTTTCTTAAATTTAAGAAGTTCATTTTTTTGTATCTTATTAAAAGATATTTCAAGGATTTTAGGTTCAAAAGTTTGTCTAAATTGAAATAAATCCTTTATATACTTTAATGTCAAATCAGAAACTAGTATACCCTTTCTAGGCACAACATTAATCCACCTTTCCTGTTCTAATTTACTTAGTGATTCTCTCACAGGAGTTTTACTTGTATTAGTAATTTCACATAAAAATTTTTCTTCTAAATATTCTCCAGGTGAAAATTCTCCTGAAATAATTTTATCTTTAATTATTTTATAACTACGTTGCTTTAAATTATCTACTTTCAAATAAAATTCCCCCCCTATACTTTCAAAGAATAAAGTAAATTATATATTTATATTACAAAAAAGTAAAGTTTTTTCCTTGACAAATTACTTAGCAAGTTCTATACTTTAAAATATAGTTAAATATACCTTGAATATACTTTAAATATATTTAACTAAAGTCTGTATACTAAGTTTTTTTATCGCTTAAGTTAACAGATATTTTTAAATTTTAAGGAGGAAATAATGAAAAAAGTAATGAAAAGGATCTTATTAGGAATAACTTTATTATTATTAATTACATGTGGTAAAAATAATGTAGATGCTAGTGGAGCAAAAACACTAAAATTAGCTCATAATTTATCTGAAGACCATCCGCTACACCAAGCATTTTTAAAATTTAAAGAAGAAGTAGAAAAAAACACTGAAGGAAGTTTGAAGATTCAAGTATTTCCTAATGGGATTTTAGGCTCAGATAAAGCTGTTGTAGAACAAGTTCAAAATGGCTCTATTGATATGACAAAAGCTGCATCAAATATTATTGAAAACATTAATAAGAGCTATTCTGCTTTTTCGTTACCTTTTATATTTGATAATTTAAAACATTTCTATGCTGTTATGGATGGAGAAATAGCTGATAATTTGTATAAAATAACAGAAAAAGATGGATTTATAGGTATAGGTTACTTTGATGGAGGTTCAAGAAGTTTTTATACAAAAAATAATAGAATCGACACTCCTGAAGATTTAAAGGGATTAAAAATTAGGGTAATGGAAAGTCAATCTTCTATTGAGATGATGAAACTATTAGGTGGAAATCCAACTCCAATGCCTTATGGAGATATATATACAGCTTTACAACAAGGGGTTATAGTTGGAGCAGAAAACAATCCCACAGCTCTTACTATAGGAAAACATGGAGAAGTGGCTAAAGTATACTCAAAAGATGAACACATCATGATGCCTGACATTTTTATCATTTCTAAAAAAACATGGGAAACATTAGATAATGAACAAAAAGAAGCTTTGAGAAAGTCAGCAAAAAGTGCAACAAAGTATCATAAAGAAATTTGGGCAGAAGCATTAAAAAAAGCAGAAGAAGAAGCAATGTCAATGGGAGTAACATTTCACTCTCCTGATAAAAAACCTTTTAGAGAAGCAGTAAAACCTATGATTGATAGAGCAAAGGAAGATTCTGAGGTAAAAGAAATATTAGATCAAATATCTAATACAACGTATTAAAACTTTATTTCGCCATATTAAGATAATTATTATGATATATTTCATTGTGTGTAAAAATATATTTAAATTTTAATGATTTGTATATTTTTAGTAAAATTTCTATTTATTTAAAATCTCTTATTAATTATATATATTATATATAAACCCTAAGAAAGGATAATAAAATGAAAAAAATAGAATATATTTTTGAGAAATTTATATTAACTTTAATAACTGCTGTAATGGGAATTTTAGTAATAGGAGTCGTTTGGCAAGTTTTTACAAGATTTATACTAAATAACCCAAGTACATTTACAGAAGAACTACTTAGATATACACTTATCTGGGCAACTATGTTAGGAGCAATATATGGCTTTATGAAAGATGACCATATGGCTCTTATACTGATAAAAGAAAAGGCAAAGGGAAAAACTAAAAGCCTTATAGTATTATTTATTGATATCGTAGTTATAAGTTTTGCAGCTATTGTTCTACTAAAAGGTGGTTTATCAGTAACTATTGGTACATTATCTCAAAAAACCCCCATTCTAAGACTTCCAATGGGTGCTGTATACTCTATACTTCCTATTACTGGTATGCTAATTATATTGATAAAAGTAGCACATATTTATAAAAGAGCAATAAAAAAAGATGATATTGAAGCTGAGGAGGTATAGAGGTGACTACAGCAGTTGTAGCAGGAATAATATTATTTGGATCATTTTTTATATTTTTATTAGTAGGAGTTCCAATTTCTATAGGCATTGGAATGTCTTCTCTTTTAACTATAATAACAGTTATGCCTTTCAACTTAGGAGTTTTTTCAGCAGCCCAGAAAGCATTTACAGGAA
>JAQGDQ010000234.1:345000-347556 GCA_030141605.1 Tubiluchus corallicola | reverse complement strand
AGTTTCAGTCATGTTTTCCATTTAAAGATAAAGATCAGAGGTAAATGAAACTGAATAGATCAAGGTTGAAGGTGTTAGGTGACAGAATCAGGATGCTCATCAGTTCAGCCTTTGTAAGTCGAGAATTGGATTATTTTCGATCAGATGAAAAGAAGTCTAAGTTGGTGACTTCACCGTTACTGGTGTCTTGCTACAAATGATGTGGTTGTGAAAACCGGGGTTAGGCCAAGCACTATGTATACAGAGAATTGAGGAACATCAACATTCGACAGTTGAATTCACCTGAGAGAATATACTGGCCTGAAACCAAATTGATTCATTTTTCATTTATCCAAAAGCCAAATGTAAATGCTTGTTATAGGAAGTTCTAGCCTAAAAAAGCTGAAGCCAGAGCTGAACTAACAGGTGGATTCTATTAAGCTATTGTTAATTTAAATGTGTGGTGATATAAGATGCTTAAGTTCTAAAATACTGCCTTTAGAATATTAAACTTTAATTCTTAATTGTTTGAAAATGGTCAGAATCTGAGATTGAAACTTTGCAAAGCTAATATTTATTGTTATAATCAGTTTTTAAATTTCATTGAGATATTTTTTAATTTTGTGTAACATTCTAAAAAATAGCAGTAATTGCTTTTTTCATTTTTTTTTCAGTTGCAATACCAACAATTACTTTTTTTAGTTTTCAGTCTCCAAGTATAACAGCAGATTCTCATGCTCTTCCGTCCACTGCCGCAGCTCCTAAAAGTCCAGCCCGCTCTTTTGCGCTGAGATCCTTTTTGAATAAAGGTATGAAATTTATTATCTAGAATATGTAGATACAGGAACTACGAGTTTGTTTCAGAATGTTCTAGACATCAAGCATGCATGTCTATAGACTTTGATAAAAATAAAATTTATTATTATTATGTTGAAATTATTCAGGAAATGTCTTGTGTATGGCTGTGAATGATAACGATGATAAGTACACATTTAGCATGAAGATCAAACAAGTACATCACCAATAATCATACAGGTGTGGCCCAGAGCTCTCTAGAATTGCCAAAGAGACGTTGCTTGTTAGTGGGTCGGTAAGCTCTTTAGGGGAAATAGACACACTTTCTGCATTTTAGAGATTTTCGCATCACTTTTAGTAACACAAATTCAAGAAGTGTTTACTTTCAATTTTATACTTCTTCCTTCTCGCCTCTTGTCTGTGTAATTCTCAACTAGAAGATAGTTTCCCGAAAAATGCAACCTCAGTCACATGTCTATGTCTTCAACTTTTTTACTGTAACATTGTACTATTTTTACATAAGAGTTAAAATACATGTACTACACGTGATAGAAATCATCACATACATACAACTTTGAAAACTTCTTCATTACAATAAAGAAAAAATAGCTTTAAGCCTAACTAAGGGCTAAAACTTTTTTTATAATTTTGCTCTGCAAAATAATAGGTGCATCTTATTGGCAAAATTAGACTGTAGTGGAAATGGGCTCGTTTTTTTATTGTTCCAACTCAAAAAGATGCAGTTAGTCTTATCATTGTTTTCTTTTTTCTGTAGTAAGCAGACTGGCATATACTCGTTTACAAATACTATGCAAGTATCTTGATATTAATCACAACTTGGTAAGCTTTTTACATTATGCTTTGTAATATGTAATTCCTGCAAGTTGTAATTGCTGATTATTAATGTAATGATAATGTAATGAGCATGATAATTGTCTAGCCATACAGGTATGATCTCAGACTGTGTTGGAATGTTTTAAAGTTTAAATATATATATATATATATATATATATATATATATATATATATTTATATTTGCTTTCCCAATCATTTTTTATAAATGTTTATTCAAATTTGTTAATACTTTTGGAGGAATGTCTATTTTTTTTAAGTTATCACTGATAGTCAATGTCATGTTTGTTAATTATTTACATTTACTTCAAACAATTTAAAAAATTATACTATTATTACATTATTATTTCAGGTGCTACAGATATGGTCTTGTTTACAGTATGCATTTATGTATAAGTCTGAATTGTTTCGGGATCGACATATAGATCAGGTGCGTTGATGACAAAATCTTGTCCGGCAAAATATTGAAAAATGCATAGTCATAATTTCAGTTATCAATTAATACTGCAATAAGTATTTTTTTGTAGTTAACTTTAAAAGCAAAACTAATTTGAAATATTGTAAATGTAAAAGTTTACTACAGAACCTAGAATTGATCCCAAGATCCAATACAAATCCAGTGTTCTAACAACTAAAATACTAAATCATCCAAAACTTTATGACACTTTATAATTATTACTGGTCCTAATTCTACTTTATTAACAATTAATGTTACTTATAAAAGTAATTCAACTATCTGGTAATTTCTGTAATTATACACATCAAAGGAATTTTGTTGTGTTATTGTATAGATTAATAGCTAGTCATATCCACAAGGGGCTGGTTAAGTCACGAAGTTCGGCTTAGTATTGTAAGGTCCCAGAATCAAATGCAAGTTCAATTTCAAACAAAAATTATCTCTCAGTTGTTTGTATTTACAATATTTTTCTA